>JBAIZL010000004.1:208657780-208670280 GCA_036971475.1 Prosapia bicincta
TTTATTTTAATGTGTCTAGAACATTTAAATTAGTATTTATGTCGGTGTATGTGTGTTGGGAGCTTTTTAGGTGTTTTGCGTAGCTGGATTTAGAGTTTGTTTGTTTTTTTTGGGGGGTAGTGTGTTCTTCGAAGCGTGTATAGAATGGCCTGACGGTTTGACCGATGTAATAGTTGGGACAATCGTTACAAGTTAATTTGTAAATACCTGAGTGTTTGTATATGTCAGTTTCTTTTTGAAAAAGCTGTATATTAGAGTGTTTTCTTAGAGTGTTTGTTGTTTTGTAGGATATTTGGTAATGGAGTTTTTTGAATTTGGAGGCTATTTTGTGTTTTTGTTGTGGTAGGTGAGGGATATATATTTGCTATTTTTTGTGATGGTGTTTATGTTTAATTTTCCTGAGTATGTTGTCTATGAGTGTGTGTTGGTAGCCGTTTTGTTGAGCGATATATTTTATGGTAATAAGTTCGTCGTCATAGTCTTTCTGTAGCATTGGTTCGTTGATTATGCGGTGTAACATATGATTAAATGGAGCGTGTTTGTGTTGTGTGGGGTGATTAGATGTATTATATATGACCATATCGGTAATTGTTGGTTTTCTGTATATTTTGAAATATTGTCTGGTGTTGCTTTTAGCGATGATAGGGTCTAGAAAGTTTATTTTATTCTTCTAAAAGTTGTAATTTTACGATTTAATAGTCTAAAAAATATCTTTGTAATATACTTCTTACAAACATTTAATACAGTATTTAAAAATGGATCATCTATAATGCATATTACGCAAATCATAACATTATGTTTAATCAAATCATCTTCATCTATATTAAAAATTATGTGATCAATTTTCATCTATTTCATCAGACACTCCTCCTTGAGGAACCGAGCCTTGTTACCTCTTCCAGCAGTAGGTATCTGTTTTTTTATAAACAATCTGCATTTTTATAAAAAAGCAAATCATTTTCCTCATTGGAATTTACCATTCATCCACTTCTGTCTTTATCTACGTACTTTCCTCCACCACTTAAATTCCTCTAATTCTTCTGCATCGTAATTTATTACGACCTTTTCAACGTGTTCATTAATTTTATTTCTTACTTTTAACTGTTGCGTTGCAGGTTTTACTAAAATTCTTTTTACATTTATAACACACTGCTCTTAATTGACGGAAATGTTTATTGGAATACATAAATTACATTCTATCAACGTAACGAATGGGCAATATTCTCAGGAATGTTGAAATGCCTCGAGCGGCTTCAACAATTATAATGCCCTATCTATAAAACAAGTGATATAAAATAAATATTTTAAAGTCATAAGTCAACAGAGAAACATTTTATTTCAGTTACTTTCTATTAAATAATTATAATTAATATAAATATCTACATATATATGACAGAATCTCAAATGAAGGGCCAAAATAGAAAGCGAAATTAATTCAACTTAATTATGAATTATTATTTGAAAAAACTGTATAACATCAAGCGTTAAAAACACTACAGGCCCCCAAAAAATTATTTGAATCTAAGCGGATGAATAAAATGTATTTCACTAACGATTGAAAATTTGAACAAGATATACAAATATTTATAGGGAGAATGTGAACTATTAGGAATTAAAAAAAAAAAAACATTTTACACAACTGTACACGATTAGAAGTAATAACCTAATATTTAAACATATTATACAGTATTTGGAAAGAAAATATTTTTAAAATCACATACACAGGCTAAGACGAAATATTTTTTTGACAGAAAACAACTTTAATCTCACACTGGCTTCCAGCAACACGGCAGACATTTTGTTTCCAACGTGAGGCAGCCAACTCTCAACCTGTAACTCCAAAATAGGCATTCCTATCCAACCATATATTTTGCACATCTCTACCTGGAAATTGTATTGTTCTTTTTGCAAATTCTCGTCACGTGTTTGGTATAGCTTTTCCAATAAAAGTTTCTGGTTAAAGAGATTCTTTAGAAAAGTCATTTATTCTTTTTGTAAATCAATATGAATTTAGGTGATTTTTACATGTGCTATACAAAGTTTTACTTAATAAAGTTAAAATGTAAAATCTATAAATACGATGAATTTTTAAAATGTGAATAATTAATAATAATTTATTCAGCAGTTGAAAAGTTGCATTAGGTTCTGTGTTGTGTAATTTAACGCCCATTTTACAGGAGATTAAAATACAATAAATATTCAACGAAAGTTGAACAAAGACTTTTAAAATAACAACTTCCAGCAACTGTGGTGTATTTTTTTAATTTTAAATAAATAAAATCTCAGCCACAAAAACCTTTTATTTAAATCCTGATGTACATTTCGACTGAAAAGTCATCATCTTCAGTGGAAATTATTACAGCCGAAATATACACAACAATTTAATTCAAATGTTTGTGGGTTAAGAGTTTAAGTTTGTGGTTAAGTTTATAATAAATTTTATATTTATTTGAAATTTTTAAAATAACAATTTTAACAGGTAATGTTAAATTCTATAAAGCCCTACATTTTGAATTTAAAATGTACAAATTGTATCAAATTATGCTTGCTAAACGCATGATGCAATTATGCAGGCACGCATTATACACTATATGTCTTGTTTTATTTTCCAGGATGCGGCAAAACGAAACTTGAGGAAAGGATAATAGGAGGCCATGCAAGCGGTATGAGTGAAGTTCCTTGGCAAGCCTACATGATGTATCAAAGTAAACAAAGGTGTGGTGGGTCGGTAATTAACGACAGATACGTATTAACAGCAGGACATTGCGTCTATCGGTAAGTATCTTCGTAAAGGATGTTCAGTCATGCCTAGGATTAAGGGTGTATCAGTTATCCTCTAATGTGGGAAGTTATTGAGAGTAATGTACATGTGCCATACCTAAACCCATACAGTAGAACTCCAATGATCCGTACTCCGACTATCCGAATCGTTTCAGGGAAAATATCAAGATGGACACTTAATAGTTTCGTAAATTCTCTCTATAGGCCTACGTGCTTCCTTTTCTCCGCCATCACTGTGTCAGTACAGTTCTGCATAGTAATACACTGACACCAACATGACACACCCATCCACCTACTAATCAACCCTGCACCTTCACCAACACATAAGCTAGCCAGATATATATACAAACTTATTAGAGACAATATAACCTTTAACGCCCATACATCGCTACACATTGCATACAGCTGATCAACAAAATTAAAGACATCCATACAGAGTAAAACTCCATCTATCCGAAAAGCTGTCAGATTTTCAAACAAATTTAAGAAGGAAATGAATTACAATTTTCAAAATAATAATTATATCTACATATGCTATTGGTTTTCTCTGCGAAGCTAGTGTAGGCTCAGATCAAACACTATTTGAATATTACGACTCAGCGCGGTTCTATATAGTTGACAGTCGTCCGTCGCCAAGCGGCCGAACCGCACTAATTGTCGCTATTCGTTTTCATTAGTCAGTGTGTCTTTGATTCGCATCGGTCCGTTGTTTTGTTTTTGAGTGCGTTTCGTCGCTCACTTAAAATTCTAAAACGAGTTACCATTACGTTAGCGGAAGAACTTACTACATATCAATCAGATAAAGGAACAATCCTATAATTTTAAACTTCGAGTCAGTGCTCGAAATTGAAGATGAAAGTTCTTCAAGATAATGAATTAGGGCAGCAGAAAAAAAAACAGTTACGTTTTCAAGTGGTCCGTTCTTTGGGGAACCCAATTTGGGGTCCAGTTCTTTCTGAACAAACTAAGATCAGAGGCTTAGAAAAAATATATAAAATATAGTATGTTTCTCTTGTTTGCAACATACATATATAGACAATTAAAAATCACCCCGTTTAGAAAAAAATTCAATTATCCGAAATTTTAGAATGGGGTCCGGATAGTGATTTAGGTAATCATCTGTTTTTGTAGCTGTAAATATAACTATAGGCAGGAATGCCTTGTGTATGACTACGCTATCCTAAATGAAGCTATCCTAATAATACGAGTTGAAGAATTATACTCGCTCAACATTAGTGAGTGCTGAATATCGTTAAGTCACAATGTTGAGTCACTTACCAGTGACTACTGTCTAACCAAAGTTTAGTGTTACTACTTAGAACTTTAATGGCGTCTCTAATCCCTTACAGTGTAATATTTACTTAGGATTATTATATATTTTTCACACGTTGGGGGAAGGACAGAGGAAGCAAAAGACCGTTCCACAGACATTCTAATATGAGTTATAGTATTTACATAGAATAATGTAGATTTTACAAAGCCTAAAAGTCGTTATAGGACTAAATATTATTTTATTTGATTTGTTACATTAACCAGATCATTTATATAAAGTTTACAACAGATTACATGAGTTTTCTAAGCGACTGGAAAGCCTACAATTTGTTAGCGATGGCCTTTGAAGAAACACGCACTATAAAAACCAATGTTTTTGAATATGGCTAGCTTTTTGTTTTCTATCGGTCTAACGACGCGCCAGCTTACGAATTAAAAGCTTAGTTAAGAATTATTATTTTTTTTTTTATTGCAGTTTACCAACGTGTCAAATTGGCGTATTACTTGGTCTCTACAACCGAAGGATTTTCGTCGGAACAGAAAAGTTGTTCTCGGTAGTGGAAGTAAAGGTGCACAAAGACTACTTGAAGTTCCCGATGCACGCACTTCGAGACATAGCGTTGCTGAAGCTCAATGAAACTATTCGATTCACTGACTCCATTCAGCCCGTGTGTCTGCCGAGAAAAGGTATTCCAGTACTGAATCTTTTTTTTATGCGAATCCTTATCTCCAAGCCAACCAAACCAATAATCAATTCCAATCCGTGCACTCCTAATTTTTCTATTCTTTGCCATCTCCAGCTCACATCAATCAACAATCCAATATATTGTCTTCGTATTTAATCAAGAATATCGTCAAATTCATGCTCTAGAATTGTCCAATCACAACAGGTTCAACCTCTAACGTAATATGTTATAGACTACAGCAAATATCTCAAATGTTTAACTGATTAAATTCTTTAGGACTAGTGGAAAGCTATTAATATAAACATACGTTTTTTAAAGTCAATTCCTACTTTGGCCAACAAAGAAAATTTTTATTTTTTACTTACATTTTATTAAAAAATTACAATTAAAATAAATAAAGTAACGTAATCTATGCTTTAAAACAGCTGTACTATCACATAACCTATAACATAAAATCAGCTGTTTTATAAAATCATATGTAATCGTTTATTTTAAGCCAAATGGGATGAAATAACTATTTTCCCTCTTTTGTAAAAAGATTTTTCCCATGTAAAACTAAAATTAACTAATTGTTTCTATATTTTTATTGTAAAAGTTTTTCATTTAATTATTGAAATAATATTTTTAAAAACCTTATTAACTTCAAGTAGCATCCACTTCAAGTTTGAAAAAAATGTATTTGCACGTGACTGAAAAAATTTAAAATATTTTATTGACGATCGAAATTTTGAACAAGTTATATAAACACATATAGGGAAAGTGTGAACTAATAGATGGAATTCACTCTATTCCTAGTCAGTATGCGAATATAACTTAAGGATTTTTGAAACAAAAATGGTATTGCAGAAAACACTTCTCTACGACCTTGGAGACGAATAAAACGCTTAGTTCGTAAAGGTGACCCTGCCTACTTAATAAGGGATCTTCTACCTCCCATCTACATCTGCCTCTGAAAATACTATCCATCGTCACCGCTATCCTTATATGGTGATTTACAGTAGACCGTTTTCCACATTATACCCACAACTGATAAGAAGTATTTATCTGCACTCGCTATGATATGCCACGATTTATTCTCATCTTTTATATCAGGGTTGTTTTATAATACAGACATACTATCACAACATACAACTCCAGTCCCCTTCCCTATGACTCTGAACCTGTATCATCCCTTAGTCAAGGTCCTGTCAGTTCTTAGTTAAGGTTTTGTGACATCTTTTACTCAAGGTCCTGTCAGCTCTTTGATAAGGTCCTGTATCAGCTCTTGTTAAGGTCCTGTCAGTTCTTAGTTAAGGTTATATGACATTTTTTACTCAAGGTCCTGTCAGCTCTTTGTTAAGGTTTTGTCAGCTCTTGTTGAGGTCCTGTCAGTTCTTAGTTGAGGTTATATGACATCTTTTACTCAAGGTCCTGTCAGCTCTAAGTTAAGGTCCTGTATCAGCTCTTGTTAAGGTCCTGTCAGTTCTTAGTTAAGGTTAAATGACATCTATTACTCAAGGTCCTGTTAGCTCTTTGTTAAGGTTTTGTCAGCTCTTGTTAAGGTCCTGTCAGCACTTAGTTAAGGTTATATGAAAATCTTTTACTCAAGTTCGTGTTAGCTCTTTGTTAAGGTTTTGTCAGCTCTTGTTAATTTCCTGTCCGCACTTAGTTAAAGTTATATGACATCTTTTACTCAAGGTCCTGTTAGCTCTTTGTTAAGGGTTTGTTACCTCTTGTTAAGGTCCTGTCAGTTCTTAGTTAAGGTTATATGTCATCTTTTACTCAAGGTCCTGTCAACTCTAAGTTAAGGTCCTGTATCAGCTCTTGTTAAGGTCCTGTCAGTTCTTAGTTGAGGTTATATGACATCTTTTACTCAAGGTCCTGTCAGCTCGTTATGAAGGTCCTGTATCAGCTTTTGATTAAGGACCTGACAGCTCTTGGTTAAGGTCCTGCCATCTCTTTGTTAAGGTCCTGTCAGCTCTCTGTTAAGTTTCTTTGTTAGCTCTTGATTATGGTAGTATATCATCTTTTAGTTAAGGTCATGTGTTTTCTCTTGGTTAAGGTGCCTTGATCCAGCTGTAGTCTTATTGCCTCTTACTTGTAACGCCTAGGTTTACTCTCTTTGTCGATAGACGCACCTAGTACAATAAGTATGTCGCTAGACGCACCTAGTACAATAAGTATGTCGCTAGACGCACCTAGTGCAATACGTATGTCGCTAGACGCACCTAGTACAATAAGTATGTCGATAGACGCACCTAGTGCAATAAGTATGTCGCTAGACGCACCTAGTACAATAAGTATGTCGACAACCTTTTTTTCGAGCATCCTCATGTGTCAAAGAATCGCAAACTCCTTATTCGTGAACGCTCAACCATTGATTCGTGCACCCCAAAACACACACAAACGTATTTAAAAGCTATATATTAGGGGGATATAGAGGTAGAAGCAAAAGTTCTTTATTGTACGCCTAGATGATTTATACAGAACTTCGAACATTACATATGATTAAAATGTCTCGTTGTTACAACAGAATGCTAACTAAGTTACGTAAGACTTAATAATATTAACTTAGATTGTTTGAGTGTTTGGAGATCATTTTAATAGAGTTAATCCATCCTAGATACGTATATCGTCAACGTAATGGCCACCATCACCGGCTGGGGAGTGACGGGGAAAGGAAAACCATCGAGCAAGCTGATGAAGGCTCAGGTGTACGTGCTACCACCAAAGTGTTGTCTAGCCAGCAGGTTGGGTAAATACTTTAAAGACGATATGTACAGCATGCTGTGTGCTTACTCCTGTGACAAAGACGCTTGCCAGGTAAAGTAAACGTCGTAAATGTCAAATCTATTTTTTTTCACTATCGATATAGAATAAACATCGATAAATTCACTTCTCTAAAAAAAATACGTAAATTAAAAGGTTTTAACTGAAGCAAATATTTTAAACCTAAACATATATTTTAACATTGAATACGAATCGGGGATCTGAAAATATCTATGTAGTAGGTCTACAATAAAGCTCTAATCATCCGAATCAATTGGGACCCTTCACCGTTCTGTTAAACAAAAACTCGGATAATTGGGTTTTCTGGAAAAAAGAGTCAATTGTAATTAATTATTGTATATTTCTTGCAAATGGTAGGAAAATAAATATATTTATTAGTTTTATATTTTTTTACAAGTTTTTGAGCTATGTATTTGACGTTTTCAAAAAGAATCGGACTCTAATCAGGTTTCCCATAGAACGTTGTTTCAAAAAACAACTTGAAAACGGCCTCTTCTAATTCTTTGTTTTTTTTGCTGCCTTTACTTATTTTCTTGCAAAACTTTCATCTTCATTTCCAAGCACTGGCATGAAGTTTTTAAGTGTAGATTACTCCTATCAATGTCTGAAATCGTTGATTGTCCAACTCTGTACCTACATCTCAGCCAACTGCTCACCCGTAACTGCTTTACTGACTGAATTATAATTTTTACTTTATCCGCTAACAATAAGAAAACTCGTTTTCTTTTTTAGAGGCCATGGCAAACAACGAAACTCAATCACAAGCAAAACAACGGACCTATGCGAAACCGAGGCGCAATGAATGACTAATCCATAGGTTCCCAAACTGGGGGGCGTGAAGCCAAGTCAGACAAGCGCCAGAGCAGTTGACAAATATTAAGATAAATTTCCATTTAGTTAAAATTCAAGTACAAAATTTATTAAAATTTAAAACTAAATTCACTCTACAGATTTTTTTGTACAAAGATAATTTTGTTGGCCATGATCTTTAGAAAATTTAAATTAAATGTACGCATTTATAATAGAAATATACGTTTTCCTTAAATATATAGTACAACCTCAAATTGGCATGCTAGTGAAAAACAATTCAAGCACATCTGTCTCACTAACAAATTTTTCTCTTATCAGTTAAATATATACCTCGCAAATTAAAATTTTGAATGTTATATCACTTTTCTTGTAAAAGTATGTATACTTGAAAAATTGTTTTTAATATATATATAATATTTGTTTATTTTTCATATGCCTATAACATTTATTTAAAGTGTGAGGTGAACGGGGAGTGGGTGGCTTTCATTTAAATAGGAGGGGGCGTGGTGCCAAAAAGTTTGGGAACCCCTGGACTAATCAAAACGAATAGTCACAGTCGAGCCACTTGGCAACGGACGACAGCCAATTATACAGAACCGCATCCAAATACTGTTTGCGCTGCGCCTACACTAACTTCGTTGAGAAAAAACTAATAGCGTATATTATTATTTTGGAAATCGCAGTACGTTTCCGTCTTAATTTTTTTTGTAAGATTTGCGTTTTTACATCGATATTATTCAAACTTACTTTAAGTGGAAAATTTAAAACCCTTAAACAGTACCAGTCCATGACATTCATGAATTGTAACTGTCTGTAGTCCTACACAATAAAACGTGTAAGATGTAGGCTTATACCTAAATTCTAAAAGTTAAAATTAAAATATGCTTAGTTCATTCCTCTATGACAAATTTGTTTGAGCGACACTCACACTTCTTCGATACCATTTGCTTGAATGTTCATTCAACATGACCTTATGTTGCAGGGAGACAGTGGAGGTCCTATGGTGTACACAAGTCGGACAGGAGTGCAATACCAAATTGGTGAGTTATCTCTTTTGGTAAATATTACTAAAGTACTCTCATTTGTACATAAGGATTAAAGGTTTTTGTGGCTAGAGTTTTCATTTATTAAAAACAAAAACGTTTATATTAGTTATTGTTTTCTTCTTTGCTGAAATAATCTTCCGATATATTACAGCTGTAATTGGATAGTGATCAAAACCACAAGAATGTCTTGGAAAAAAACTAAATTTTTACTTACTGTTTTAAAACTTAATTTGGTATTTATATAGACCACCGCTATTTTCGTGACATGTTTTTCCTTTTCCTATGTATTTTTAAGTCCTAGACACGAACCTAACATTATTTTTTGTCGCTGGTGCCGTTTTTTTAAAATATACTTAAAACACATAACCTAAACTAAACTTTATTGACGTGCGACTACCGATATTTTCGTGATATTTTTTTTCTTTTCTTATGTATTTTTACGTCCTAGACACGAATCCAACATTATTCTTTTACTATAATCCTATATTAAAATTTATCTACAAAGTATCCAGTCAGGATAGATTTGGTTATAACTTTATTTAACATTACTATATAGACTATATATAGTAACATTTATCTACAAAGTATCCAGTCAGGATAGATTTGGTTATAACTTTATTTAACATTACTATATAGACTATATATAGTAACATTTATCTACAAAGTATCCAGTCAGGATAGATTTGGTTATAACTTTATTTAACATTACTATATAGACTATATATAGTAACATTTATCTACAAAGTATCCAGTCAGGATAGATTTGGTTATAACTTTATTTAACATTACTATATAGACTATATATAGTAACATTTATCTACAAAGTATCCAGTCAGGATAGATTTGGTTATAACTTTATTTAACATTACTATATAGACTATATATAGTAACATTTATCTACAAAGTATCGAGTTAGGATAGATTTGGTTATAACTTTATTTAACATTACTATATAGACTATATATAGTAACATTTATCTACAAAGTATCCAGTCAGGATAGATTTGGTTATAACTTTATTTAACATTACTTTATAGACTATATATAGTAACATTTATCTACAAAGTATCCAGTCAGGATAGATTTGGTTATAACTTTATTTAACATTACTATATAGACTATATATAGTAACATTTATCTACAAAGTATCCAGTCAGGATAGATTTGGTTATAACTTTATTTAACATTACTATATAGACTATATATAGTAACATTTATCTACAAAGTATCGAGTTAGGATAGATTTGGTTATAACTTTATTTAACATTACTATATAGACTATATATAGTAACATTTATCTACAAAGTATCGAGTTAGGATAGATTTGGTTATAACTTTATTTAACATTACTATATAGACTATATATAGTAACATTTATCTACAAAGTATCCAGTCAGGATAGATTTGGTTATAACTTTATTTAACATTACTATATAGACTATATATAGTAACATTTATCTACAAAGTATCCAGTCAGGATAGATTTGGTTATAACTTTATTTAACATTACTATATAGACTATATATAGTAACATTTAGCTACAAAGTATCCAGTCAGGATAGATTTGGTTATAACTTTATTTAACATTACTATATAGACTATATATAGTAACATTTATCTACAAAGTATCCAGTCAGGATAGATTTGGTTATAACTTTATTTAACATTACTATATAGACTATATATAGTAACATTTATCTACAAAGTATCCAGTCAGGATAGATTTGGTTATAACTTTATTTAACATTACTATATAGACTATATATAGTAACATTTATCTACAAAGTATCCAGTCAGGATAGATTTGGTTATAACTTTATTTAACATTACTATATAGACTATATATAGTAACATTTATCTACAAAGTATCCAGTCAGGATAGATTTGGTTATAACTTTATTTAACATTACTATATAGACTATATATAGTAACATTTATCTACAAAGTATCCAGTCAGGATAGATTTGGTTATAACTTTATTTAACATTACTATATAGACTATATATAGTAACATTTATCTACAAAGTATCCAGTCAGGATAGATTTGGTTATAACTTTATTTAACATTACTATATAGACTATATATAGTACCATTTATCTACAAAGTATCCAGTCAGGATAGATTTGGTTATAACTTTATTTAACATTACTATATAGACTATATATAGTAACATTTATCTACAAAGTATCCAGTCAGGATAGATTTGGTTATAACTTTATTTAACATTACTATATAGACTATATATAGTAACATTTATCTACAAAGTATCCAGTCAGGATAGATTTGGTTATAACTTTATTTAACATTACTATATAGACTATATATAGTAACATTTATCTACAAAGTATCCAGTCAGGATAGATTTGGTTATAACTTTATTTAACATTACTATATAGACTATATATAGTAACATTTATCTACAAAGTATCCAGTCAGGATAGATTTGGTTATAACTTTATTTAACATTACTATATAGACTATATATAGTAACATTTATCTACAAAGTATCCAGTCAGGATAGATTTGGTTATAACTTTATTTAACATTACTATATAGACTATATATAGTAACATTTATCTACAAAGTATCCAGTCAGGATAGATTTGGTTATAACTTTATTTAACATTACTATATAGACTATATATAGTAACATTTATCTACAAAGTATCCAGTCAGGATAGATTTGGTTATAACTTTATTTAACATTACTATATAGACTATATATAGTAACATTTATCTACAAAGTATCGAGTTAGGATAGATTTGGTTATAACTTTATTTAACATTACTATATAGACTATATATAGTAACATTTATCTACAAAGTATCCAGTCAGGATAGATTTGGTTATAACTTTATTTAACATTACTATATAGACTATATATAGTACCATTTATCTACAAAGTATCCAGTCAGGATAGATTTGGTTATAACTTTATTTAACATTACTATATAGACTATATATAGTAACATTTATCTACAAAGTATCCAGTCAGGATAGATTTGGTTATAACTTTATTTAACATTACTATATAGACTATATATAGTACCATTTATCTACAAAGTATCCAGTCAGGATAGATTTGGTTATAACTTTATTTAACATTACTATATAGACTATATATAGTAACATTTA
>JBAIZL010000004.1:208680280-208692780 GCA_036971475.1 Prosapia bicincta
AGGGTAGGGTTTCTTCTAAAACTAATTTTAAAAATACTTAACTAAGTGAATACGTATTTTCTTACTTGCTGACGCGTTTCAAAATATTCGTTCCTTTTACGAAGTTAACCCTCTACTGGACGGCATCGGCTAGTTGTAAAGGCTCTAACGGGAATGGATTTATGACTGTGGAATGGGTGGGTTGTTTGAGTTGTGTGTCATATAATAGAAAAGGCTGTTGGATTCAAAGTGTGTGTGATTATTTAATACGTTTTCTTTATCTGTTGCGTAGTGTTTGTGGATTTCATATTTTTCTAAGGTTGTTAGTTTTTTACTTTATTTTAATGTGTGTAGAACATTTAAATTAGTGTTTATGTCGGTGTATGTGTGTTGGGAGAGTTTTAGGTGTTTTGCGTAGCTGGATTTAGAGTTTGTTTGTTTTTTTTTTATAGTGTGTTCTTCGAAGCGTGTATAGAATGACCTGCCGGTTTGACCGATGTAATAGTTGGGACAATCGTTACAAGTTAATTTGTAAATACCTGAGAGTTTGTATATGTCAGTTTATATTTGAAAAGGCTGTATATGTTTTCTTAGAGTGTTTGTTGTTTTGTAGGATATTTGGTAATGGAGTTTTTTTAATGTGGAGGCTATTTTGTGTGTTTTTGTTGTGGTAGGTGAGGGATATGTATTTGCTGTTTTTTGTGATGGTGTTTATGTTTAATTTTCCTGAGTATGTTGTCTATGAGTGTGTGTTGGTAGCCGTTTTGTTGAGCGATGTATTTTATGGTAATACGTTCGTCGTCATAGTCTTTCTGTAGCATTGGTTCGTTGATTAGGCGGTGTAACATATGATTAAATGGAGCGTGTTTGTGTTGTGTGAGGTGATTAGATGTATTATATATGGCCATATCGGTAATTGTTGGTTTTCTGTATATTTTGAAATATTGTCTGGTGTTGCTTTTGGCGATGATAGGGTCTAGAAAGTTTATTTTATTCTTCTAAAAGTTGTAATTTTACGATTTAATAGTCTAAAAAATATCTTTGTAATATACTTCTTACAAACACTTAATACAATATTTAAAAATGGATCATCTATAATGCATATTACGCAAATCATAACATTATGTTTAATCAAATCATCTTCATCTATATTAAAAATTATGTGATCAATTTTCATCTATTTCATCAGACACTCCTCCTTGAGGAACCGAGCCTTGTAACCTCTTCCAGCAGTAGGTATCTGTTTTTTATAAACAATCTGCATTTTTATAAAAAAGCAAATCATTTTCCTCATTGGAATTTACCATTCATCCACTTCTGTCTTTATCTACGTACTTTCCTCCACCACTTAAATTCCCCTAATTCTTCTGCATCGTAATTTATTACGACCTTTTCAACGTGTCCATTAATTTTATTTCTTACTTTTAACTGTTGCGTTGCAGGTTTTACTAAAATTCTTTTTACATTTATAACACACTGCACTTAATTGACGGAAATGTTTATTGGAATACATAAATTACATTCTATCAACGTAACTAATGGGCCATATTCTCAGGAATGTTGAAATGCCTCGAGCGGCTTCAACAATTATAATGCCCTATCTATAAAACAAGTGGTATAAAATAAATATTTTAAAGTCAATAAGTCAACAGAGAAACATTTTATTTTAGTTACTTTCTATTAAATAATTACAATTAATATAAATATCTACATATATATGACAGAATCTCAAATGAAGGGCCAAAATGGAAAGCGAAATTAATTAATTAAACTTAATTATGAATTATTATTTGAAAAAATTATATAACATCAAGCGTTAAAAACACTACAGGCCCCAAAAAAGTTATTTGAACCTAAGCGGATGAATAAAATGTATTTCACTAATGATTGAAAATTTGAACAAGATATACAAATATTTATAGGGAGAATGTGAACTATTAGGAATTAAAAAAAAAAAAACATTTTACACAACTGTACACGATTAGAAGTAATAACCTAATATTTAAACATATTATACAGTATTTGGGAAGAAAACGTTTTTAAAATCACATACACAGGCTAAGAAGTAATATTTTTTTGACAGAAAAAAACTTTAATGTCACACTGGCTTCCAGCAACACGGCAGACATTTTGTTTCCAACGTGAGGCAGCCAACTCTCAACCTGTAACTCCAAAATAGGCATTCCTATCCAACCATATATTTTGCACATCTCTACCAGGAAATTGTATTGTTCTTTTTGCAAATTCTCGTCACGTGTTTGGTATAGCTTTTCCAATAAAAGTTTCTGGTTAAAGAGATTCTTTAGAAAAGTCATTTATTCTTTTTGTAAATCAATATGAATTTAGGTGATTTTTACATGTGCTATATAAAGTTTTACTTAATAAAGTTAAAATGTAAAATCTATAAATACGATGAATTTTTAAAATGTGAATAATTAATAATAATTTATTCAGCAGTTGAAAAGTTGCATTAGGTTCTGTGTTGTGTAATTTAACGCCCATTTTACAGGAGATTAAAATACAATAAATATTTAACGAAAGTTGAACAAAGATTTTTAAAATAACAACTTCCAGCAACTGTGGTGAATTTTTTAAATTTTAAATAAATAAAATCTCAGCCACAAAAACCTTTTATTTAAATCCTGATGTACATTTCGACTGAAAAGTCATCATCTTCAGTGGAAATTATTACAGCCGAAATATACACAACAATTTAATTCAAATGTTTGTGGGTTAAGAGTTTAAGTTTGTGGTTAAGTTTATAATAAATTTTCTATTTATTTGAAATTTTTAAAATAACTATTTTAACAGGTAATGTTAAATTCTATAAAGCCCTACATTTTGAATTTAAAATGTACAAATTGTATCAAATTATGCTTGCTAAACGCATGATGCAATTATGCAGGCACGCATTATACACTATATGTCTTGTTTTATTTTCCAGGATGCGGCAAAACGAAACTTGAGGAAAGGATAATAGGAGGCCATGCAAGCGGTATGAGTGAAGTTCCTTGGCAAGCCTACATGATGTATCAAAGTAAACAAAGGTGTGGTGGGTCGGTAATTAACGACAGATACGTATTAACAGCAGGACATTGCGTCTATCGGTAAGTATCTTCGTAAAGGATGTTCAGTCATGCCTAGGATTAAGGGTGGATCAGTTATCCTCTAATGTGGGAAGTTATTGAAAGTAATGTACATGTGCCATACCTAAACCCATACAGTAGAACTCCAATGATCCGTACTCCGACTATCCGAATCGTTTCAGAAAAATATCAAGATGGACACTTAATAGTTTCGTAAATTCTCTCTATAGGCCTACGTGCTTCCTTTTCTCCGCCATCACTGTGTCAGTACAGTTCTGCATAGTAATACACTGACACCAACATGACACACCCATCCACCTACTAATCAACCCTGCACCTTCACCAACACATAAGCTAGCCAGATATATATACAAAGTTATTAGAGACAATATAACCTTTAACGCCCACACATCCCTACACATTGCATACAGCTGATCAACAAAATTAAAGACATCCATACAGAGTAAAACTCCATCTATCCGAAAAGCTGACAGATTTTCAAACAAAATTAAGAAGGAAATGTATTACAATTTTCAAAATAATAATTATGTCTACATATGCTATTGGTTTTCTCAGCGAAGCTAGTGTAGGCTCAGATCAAACACTAATTGAATATTACGACTCAGCGCGGTTCTATATAGTTGACAGTCGTCCGTCGCCAAGCGACCGAACCGCACTAATTGTCGCTATTCGTTTTCATTAGTCAGTGTGTCTTTGATTCGCATCGGTCCGTTGTTTTGTTTTTGAGTGCGTTTCGTCGCTCACTTAAAATTCTAAAACGAGTTACCATTACGTTAGCGGAAGAACTTACTACATATCAATCAGATAAAGGAACAATCCTATAATTTTAAACTTCGAGTCAGTGCTCGAAATTGAAGATGAAAGTTCTTCAAGATAATGAATTAGGGCAGCAGAAAAAAAACAGTTACGTTTTCAAGTGGTTTTGCAACTACGTTCTTTGGGGAACCCAAATTGGGGGTCCAGTTCTTTCTGAACAAACTAAGATCAGAGGCTTAGAAAAAATATATAAAATATAGTATGTTTCTCTTGTTTGCAACATACATATATAGACAATTAAAAATCACCCCGTTTAGAAAAAAATTCAATTATCCGAAATTTTAGAATGGGATCCGGATAGTGAAAATTGATTCGGATAGCGATTTCTATTGCATTAGGTAATCATCTGTTTTTGTAGCTGTAAATATAACTATAGGCAGGAATGCCTTGTGTATGACTACGCTATCCTAAATGAAGCTATCCTAATAATACGAGTTGAAGAATTATACTCGCTCAACATTAGTGAGTGCTGAATATCGTTAAGTCACAATGTTGAGTTACTTACCAGTGACTACTGTCTAACCAAAGTTTAGTGTTACTACTTAGAACTTTAATGGCGTCTCTAATCCCTTACAGTGTAATATTTACTTAGGATTATTATATATTTTTCACACGTTGGGGGAAGGACAGTGGAAGCAAAAGACCGTTCCACAGACATTCTAATATGAGTTATAGTATTTACATAGAATAATGTAGATTTTACAAAGCCTAAAAGTCGTTATAGGACTAAATATTATTTTATTTGATTTGTTACATTAACCAGATCATTTATATAAAGTTTACAACAGATTACATGAGTTTTCTAAGCGACTGGAAAGCCTACAATTTGTTAGCGATGGCCTTTGAAGAAACACGCACTATAAAAACCAATGTTTTTGAATATGGCTAGCTTTTTGTTTTCTATCGGTCTAACGACGCGCCAGCTTACGAATGAAAAGCTTAGTTAAGAATTATTATTTTTTTTTTATTGCAGTTTACCAACGTGTCAAATTGGCGTATTACTTGGTCTCTACAACCGAAGGATTTTCGTCGGAACAGAAAAGTTGTTCTCGGTAGTGGAAGTAAAGGTGCACAAAGACTACTTGAAGTTCCCGATGCACGCACTTCGAGACATAGCGTTGCTGAAGCTCAATGAAACTATTCGATTCACTGACTCCATTCAGCCCGTGTGTCTGCCGAGAAAAGGTATTCCAGTACTGAATCTTTTTTTTATGCGAATCCTTATCTCCAAGCCAACCAAACCAATAATCAATTCCAATCCGTGCAATCCTAATTTTTCTATTCTTTGCCATCTCAAGCTCAAATCAATCAACAATCCAATATATTGTCTTCGTATTTAATCAAGAATATCGTCAAATTCATGCTCTAGAATTGTCCAATCACAACAGGTTCAACCTCTAACGTAATATGTTATAGACTACAGCAAATATCTCAAATGTTTAACTGATTAAATTCTTTAGGACTAGTGGAAAGCTATTAATATAAACATACGTTTTTTAAAGTCAATTCCTACTTTGGCCAACAAAGAAAATTTTTATTTTTTACTTACATTTTATTAAAAAATTACAATTAAAATAAATAAAGTAACGTAATCTATGCTTTAAAACAGCTGTACTATCACATAACCTATAACATAAAATCAGCTGTTTTATAAAATCATATGTAATCGTTTATTTTAAGCCAAATGGGATGAAATAACTATTTTCCCTCTTTTGTAAAAAGATTTTTCCCATGTAAAACTAAAATTAACTAATTGTTTCTATATTTTTATTGTAAAAGTTTTTCATTTAATTATTGAAATAATATTTTTAAAAACCTTATTAACTTCAAGTAGCATCCACTTCAAGTTTGAAAAAAATGTATTTGCACGTGACTGAAAAAATTTAAAATATTTTATTGACGATCGAAATTTTGAACAAGTTATATAAACACATATAGGGAAAGTGTGAACTAATAGATGGAATTCACTCTATTCCTAGTCAGTATGCGAATATAACTTAAGGATTTTTGAAACAAAAATGGTATTGCAGAAAACACTTCTCTACGACCTTGGAGACGAATAAAACGCTTAGTTCGTAAAGGTGACCCTGCCTACTTAATAAGGGATCTTCTACCTCCCATCTACATCTGCCCCTGAAAATACTATCCATCGTCACCGCTATCCTTATATGGTGATTTACAGTAGACCGTTTTCCACATTATACCCACAACTGATAAGAAGTATTTATCTGCACTCGCTATGATATGCCACGATTTATTCTCATCTTTTATATCAGGGTTGTTTTATAATACAGACATACTATCACAACATACAACTCCAGTCCCCTTCCCTATGACTCTGAACCTGTATCATCCCTTAGTCAAGGTCCTGTCAGTTCTTAGTTAAGGTTTTGTGACATCTTTTACTCAAGGTCCTGTCAGCTCTTTGATAAGGTCCTGTATCAGCTCTTGTTAAGGTCCTGTCAGTTCTTAGTTAAGGTTATATGACATTTTTTACTCAAGGTCCTGTCAGCTCTTTGTTAAGGTTTTGTCAGCTCTTGTTGAGGTCCTGTCAGTTCTTAGTTGAGGTTATATGACATCTTTTACTCAAGGTCCTGTCAGCTCTAAGTTAAGGTCCTGTATCAGCTCTTGTTAAGGTCCTGTCAGTTCTTAGTTAAGGTTAAATGACATCTATTACTCAAGGTCCTGTTAGCTCTTTGTTAAGGTTTTGTCAGCTCTTGTTAAGGTCCTGTCAGCACTTAGTTAAGGTTATATGAAAATCTTTTACTCAAGTTCGTGTTAGCTCTTTGTTAAGGTTTTGTCAGCTCTTGTTAATTTCCTGTCAGCACTTAGTTAAAGTTATATGACATCTTTTACTCAAGGTCCTGTTAGCTCTTTGTTAAGGGTTTGTTACCTCTTGTTAAGGTCCTGTCAGTTCTTAGTTAAGGTTATATGTCATCTTTTACTCAAGGTCCTGTCAACTCTAAGTTAAGGTCCTGTATCAGCTCTTGTTAAGGTCCTGTCAGTTCTTAGTTGAGGTTATATGACATCTTTTACTCAAGGTCCTGTCAGCTCGTTATGAAGGTCCTGTATCAGCTTTTGATTAAGGACCTGACAGCTCTTGGTTAAGGTCCTGCCATCTCTTTGTTAAGGTCCTGTCAGCTCTCTGTTAAGTTTCTTTGTTAGCTCTTGATTATGGTAGTATATCATCTTTTAGTTAAGGTCATGTGTTTTCTCTTGGTTAAGGTGCCTTGATCCAGCTGTAGTCTTATTGCCTCTTACTTGTAACGCCTAGGTTTACTCTCTTTGTCGATAGACGCACCTAGTACAATAAGTATGTCGCTAGACGCACCTAGTGCAATACGTATGTCGCTAGACGCACCTAGTACAATAAGTATGTCGATAGACGCACCTAGTGCAATAAGTATGTCGCTAGACGCACCTAGTACAATAAGTATGTCGACAACCTTTTTTTCGAGCATCCTCATGTGTCAAAGAATCGCAAACTCCTTATTCGTGAACGCTCAACCATTGATTCGTGCACCCCAAAACACACACAAACGTATTTAAAAGCTATATATTAGGGGATATAGAGGTAGAAGCAAAAGTTCTTTATTGTACGCCTAGATGATTTATACAGAACTTCGAACATTACATATGATTAAAATGTCTCGTTGTTACAACAGAATGCTAACTAAGTTACGTAAGACTTAATAATATTAACTTAGATTGTTTAAGTGTTTGGAGATCATTTTAATAAAGTTAATCCATCCTAGATACGTATATCGTCAACGTAATGGCCACCATCACCGGCTGGGGAGTGACGGGGAAAGGAAAACCATCGAACAAGCTGATGAAGGCTCAGGTGTACGTGCTACCACCAAAGTGTTGTCTAGCCAGCAGGTTGGGTAAATACTTTAAAGACGATATGTACAGCATGCTGTGTGCTTACTCCTATGACAAAGACGCTTGCCAGGTAAAGTAAACGTCGTAAATGTCGAATCTATTTTTTTTCACTATCGATATAGAATAAACATCGATAAATTCACTCCTCTAAAAAAAATACGTAAATTAAAAGGTTTTAACTGAAGCAAATATTTTAAACCTAAACATATATTTTAACATTGAATACGAATCAGGCATCTGAAAATATCTATGTAGTAGGTCTACAATAAAACTCTAATCATCCGAATCAATTGGGACCCATCACCGTTCTGTTAAACAAAAACTCGGATAATTGTGTTTTCTGGAAAAAAGAGTCAATTGTAATTAATTATTGTATATTTCTTGCAAATAGTAGGAAAATAAATATATTTATTAGTTTTATATTTTTTTACAAGTTTTTGAGCTAAGTATTTGACGTTTTCAAAAAGAATCGGACTCGAATCAGGTTTCCCATAGAACGTTGTTTCAAAAAACAACTTGAAAACGGCCTCTTCTAATTCTTTGTTTTTTTTGCTGCCTTTACTTATTTTCTTGCAAAATTTTCATCTTCATTTCCAAGCACTGGCATGAAGTTTTTAAGTGTAGATTACTCCTATCAATGTCTGAAATCGTTGATTGTCCAACTCTGTACCTACATTTCAGCCAACTGCTCACCCGTAACTGCTTTATCTGACTGAATTATAATTTTTACTTTATCCGCTAACAATAAGAAAACTCGTTTTCTTTTTTAGAGGCCATGGCAAACAACGAAACTCAATCACAAGCAAAACAACGGACCTATGCGAAACCGAGGCGCAATGAATGACTAATCCATAGGTTCCCAAACTGGGGGGCGTGAAGCCAAGTCAGACAAGCGCCAGTGCAGTTGACAAGTATTAAGATAAATTTCCATTTAGTTAAAATTCAAGTACAAAATTTATTAAAATTTAAAACTAAATTCACTCTACAGATTTTTTTGTACAAAGATAATTTTGTTGGCCATGATCTTTAGAAAATTTAAATTAAATGTACGCATTTATAATAGAAATATAGGTTTTCCTTAAATATATAGTACAACCTCAAATAGGCATGCTAGTGAAAAACAATTCAAGCACATCTGTCTCACTAACAAATTTTTCTCTTATCAGTTAAATATATACCTCGCAAATTAAAATTTTGAATGTTATATCACTTTTCTTGTAAAAGCATGTATACTTAAAAAATTGTTTTTAATATATATATAATATTTGTTTATTTTTCATATGCCTATAACATTTATTTAAAGTGTAAGGTGAACGGGGCGTGGGTGGCTTTCATTTAAATAGGAGGGGGCGTGGTGCCAAAAAGTTTGGGAACCCTTGGACTAATCAAAACGAATAGTCACAGTTGGGCCACTTGGCAACGGACGACAGCCAATTATACAGAACCGCATCCAAATACTGTTTGCGCTGCGCCTACACTAACTTCGTTGAGAAAAAACTAATAGCGTATATTATTATTTTGGAAATCGCAGTACGTTTCCGTCTTAATTTTTTTTGTAAGATTTGCGTTTTTACATCGATATTATTCAAACTTACTTTAAGTGGACAATTTAAAAACCTTAAACAGTACCAGTCCATGACATTCATGAATTGTAACTGTGTGTAGTCCTACACAATAAAACGTGTAAGATGTAGGCTTATACCTAAATTCTAAAAGTTAAAATTAAAATATGCTTAGTTCATTCCTCTATGACAAATTTGTTTGAGCGACACTCACACTTCTTCGATACCAGTTGCTTGAATGTTCATTCAACATGACCTTATGTTGCAGGGAGACAGTGGAGGTCCTATGGTGTACACACGTCGGACAGGAGTGCAATACCAAATTGGTGAGTTATCTCTGTTGGTAAATATTACTAAAATACTCTCATTTGTACATAAGGATTAAAGGTTTTTGTGGCTAGAGTTTTCATTTATTAAAAACAAAAAAGTTTATATTAGTTATTGTTTCCTTCTTTGCTGAAATAATCTTCCGATATATTATAGCTGTAATTGGATAGTGATCAAAACCACAGGAATGTCTTGGAAAAAAACTAAATTTTTACTTCCTGTTTTAAAACTTAATTTGGTATTTATATAGACCACCGCTATTTTCGTGATATTTTTTTTCTTTTCTTATGTATTTTTACGTCCTAGACACGAATCCAACATTATTCTTTTACTATAATCCTATATTAAAATTTATCTACAAAGTATCGAGTTAGGATAGATTTGGTTATAACTTTATTTAACATTACTATATAGACTATATATAGTAACATTTACCTACAAAGTATCCAGTCAGGATAGATTTGGTCATAATTTTATTCAACATTAATATATACCTGTGACGTAGCTATATTTTAATATAGGAATATTTTAAAATAAGAATATAGGAGAAGGTGAAATATGAAGACGAATATAAAAAGATCACTGGTGCTTGAAGTAAATGGTAAAGTCTAACCATGCAAGTGATGATGTTTTGGTTGGATATTTTATCAAAGGAATAAACATATGTAGCAATTAAATATTAACATAATTAACAATAATTGTGTGCAACATATTCACATAACTTTCATTAATAAACTGACAATAAACAAGGTTTTAAATGTGGAAATATAACCTTAATTATTTGTAAATGTGTGGTTGTAAAAGTTACACATGTTTTCAATAATTGCGATATGTTAATAATTTCTACAGTTTTATTTTTATTATATTTGCAATGTGATGAAAAGTATCGTTCATAATTCGTAACAAAAGCGTATTTCCTGTTCATAATCTAATTTCCGGGCTTGCTTATGCCTCTTATAGAACACGACCGGGTCCTGGAGAATATTACTTTTGATACTAGTTATGAAATACCTATATTTTGTACAAACTAATAAAAATAGGTTTTATAAGTTTCTCAAAGAAAATTTATTTTTAAAGTAGGCTTTTTTTAAATCTTACAAGAAAGGAAGCGTCACATAAGATTATCTTACATTTTGGAAGTCAGTTCCTTACTGAAAGATTTGTTTCTGTGTTGCCAGGCATTATATCTTGGGGTGACGGATGCGGGCTTATTGACACGCCAGGAGGATACACTAGAGTGTCTGCTTTTTGGAAATGGATTAACAAAAACACTAAGGACGCAATCTATTGTAGACGTTGACAATAAGGAAACATGTTGAAACAATGAGCCTTTTAATTTACTGGAAATAAATAAAACCTAGTTTATACAGTACCGTGCGATCTAACTTACCTAATTCCTGCATATATGATTCTAATGTTGCACTGGCTAAAATTTCCTTAATCTAAGACAAGTATAATCCAATAGCTAACTTGTATCTGTTTACAATTCACTTTTTTTATTGTTTATTTGTTATGGATTTGCTTATTTCATTTAGTAAATGTCTAAAATTAATATTATTTGTTTCGACCTCTAGCTTGAGCTACTGTTTTACCCTATAATAGGCTTATATATATATATATATATATATATATATATATATATATATATATATATATATACAATGTTCCTAGAGTAGCACATAATTTTGTCAGAATTGTACGGCCGTTTTGGAAAAGTGTTCCCATCATCAACTCCGACAGTAACTCAATGAGTTGGTAATGGGACCTCCTGAAACGCCGTCCCTATCCAGACAAAAACCTCACTAATTCTTTAAATATTTAACTTTTATGTCAAAAAATTCCTTTAAATTTCATAAAATTCTGATCAGCGGTTCATGCGTTCGTAAAATACATACTTTTGTTTTTGACCCATCTTGAGATTCTGGGGCGGAGCCCTGTGGATGGATCTGCACCAACCTTTACATGAACCGTCTTGGGAATATGTTAAAACCTCTTTCCAAATTTCATCTCCTTCTGTTCATCGGTTTTGCCGTCCATACGATACATACATACATACATCGATTATTGAACCATCCTCAGTTTCTGGGGTGGAGCCCTGTTGGGAACCATCTTGGGAATATGTTAAACAAACCCACCAAATTTCACTACTTCTGTGAAGGGGTTTAGGTGTCTATACCTTAAATACACACATACATCCACACAAACATTCATTTATATAGATATAGCTTTATAACCTGAATTTCTCTTCATCTGCTTCTATACCTTTCCAGAAAGTTTGTAACCCAAAAGCTAATGCTTTTCTTACAAAATTAATATTTGTTAAATTTTACTGTCATAACACTTTCTTGAAGCGTTGAAATTTAATCGCGATGTTTCATCTGGTCAGTAAATGTCTTATACATGTAAACATATGGAATATAAATTTTCCTATTTTATCTTGATGTATAAAGCACTAAACTATCTTCATTCTCACTGCTGTAAAACCTGCCAGAAGTGGTTTGCCAAGTGTCTGGCACTGAGCCAAGCCTTTTCCTGTTCATTTTGCTACAATTCATTCCCTTTCCTAAATGCAATCAGAATCCAACAACAGATTTTATATGGAATGTACTGACATAACCTAACCGATCCGTTTGGTTAAATAATCAATTTATTAGGATTTACATGGACTTTCTTTCAATTACACCCACTATTAACATTTCGTTAATATATACTTGCAGGATTTCCGATTTTGTATTGGGTCGTTAAACACCTTAGACAGAATGGATGGTACATTACTTGGATCTTAAACTGTAAGTAACTATTCTTCTAGCTTGTCTCAAAATAT